>CM046722.1:21828227-21846734 GCA_025584915.1 Monochamus saltuarius | reverse complement strand
TCAATAGTGAAGATATGTTATGGAGTTTGTTCCAACAATAGCAAGAATCAGTTCCGAACCATCCAGAACTATTCAGTCCGTTCAGTTGTTAATGTTAGTTTTGTTCCAAATGCATATAAAATCGTACAAAGTACGGTTTCGAGTCTGCACAATAGCAAAAAACTGTTCCAAATGTAAAAATTATCATTCAATGTAGGATTTCCTTAGCGTTCCAAATATCTTTGGGACGAGCATTGAACCGTACCATGGCGATAATATCAGTACATGGTGATGAGTAGGAACTACTTGTGAACTGTTTGTATAGACATGCGCACTGAGTAATTTCGTTTAGTTGTGACATTAAAGCTGTTCAATTTAGTCGTTTTTTTATTGATAAATAGTAAATTGAATTTTATGTCCATCCATGACTCTAGTTTTTAATTTTAAATAATGACTTGTATACGAGGTTGTTTACAACTTCAAAGTTAAATTCAGGGGTAGCTGGTTATATTATGTTTGTCCCCACTCATTTTTCGGTAAAGTAAACGTTCCAAAAATTCGCGATTCCATGCACGGTACAAACTTGACGCATGCGCCTATTATCAGTGCATATAATCTCCTGTTGTTTCAGTGAATACGACGTAAGACAGAGTTGGTCAAACATTTTGACAGTTCTGAACTAGTTCTCACTGCTGTTTGAACAAACCTATGTTGAACGGTTTTGGATTCTCTCTGTTGATTAACACCACATTTTTAAAATCTCCGTATATTATCAAACAGTGGTCCTTCTGGATAGTAAAATCTTCACAGAATCACCTTAAATCTTCTTAAATTATCTATACTTGAAAGGTACACGCATTTCAAGCGGGTTAACATCTACTTCTTAACATGAATGCATATTATGAAATAGCAGCAAATAGCAGCTGGATATTAAATCAAATTTACAATCACGGCGTAATAAAAACAGGACCGGGTAATGTATGCATCCTAACAACCCAATTACTAATTCCAAGACAGGAGATCCCTCGGAGAGCTAGTGCCGCATTTATGTTAAGGGACAACTTTGCATAAGCAATTCGTGTGTTGCAATCAGCGCGCCATAAAGTGCGGGGTAAATAACTAAACGCTAGATGGAACCGCACATCTGTCGGGTGAGTATCGTCGCGGGGCCTGTTAGGCACACTCGAGCCAAAGCCAAGACAGTGGTGTAGCAGGAGAGCTGCCCACAATTTAGCAAACCGATTAACTGCTGTGTATCTTACAACGTACTAGGCACAAATTTATGTACTTGTCTAAAATATTTTTTATTTTTAGAATTATTACAACATCCAATAGTTTACACTAATTACAGGATGAGGTAAACGATAAAAATGTACTAAATTACTGCAATTATCAATTAAAATAAGAGTAAACTAACCTAAGAACACTTTTTTAATATGGCCAATAGTTGTGTTAAATACAGGATGATTCATTAAGAATGGGCAATCTTTGAACTGGAGACACTACACACCAAAATATGGGGATTGAGTTTAACATGTCTTATACAAACGTTGCCAGACATCAGTACTCGTCGGTTAAATTTGGAATAAACAGGAATAAGCCAATCGTCTATCTGGAGAGTTTTAAAGAAAGAGAATCTCCGTCCATACAAACGTTGCCAGACATCAGTACTCGTCGGTTAAATGTGGAATAAACAGGAATAAGCCAATCGTCTATCTGGAGAATTTTAAAGAAAGAGAATCTCCGTCCATATCACTATACTCCTGTCCAAAATTTGCTACCTCAAGATTTACCAGTTCGCCTACAGTTTGCTCAATTTATGCTAGATAAACAAACCGAAAACCAGGATTTTCTTAATGACCTCCTTTTCACCGATGAGGCGACGTTTACTAGACGGCGTGTTTTTAATTGGAAAAACAATCATTTGTGGGACTCCGCAAATCCACATGCTCTAAATTAACGACATCTTCAGCATAAATTCAAGGTAAATATTTGGTGTGGTGTGATATCTGGTTTTTTATTGGTCCTTTGAACTTCCTCCTAATCTAAACAGACCCCTCTATTTAAACTTCCTTGAACAACACTTAAACACACTACTAGAAGATGTACGACTAGCCATAAGGCGGAACATGTGGTTTATGCAGGACGGGGCGCCGCCACATTTTTCTCTGCCAGTGCGGCAATACCTGAATGAACATTTTTCTCAATGGTGGATTGGGCGTGGCAGTGAATCACCACCACCTAAAAGTCCAGATTTAAACCAACTAGACTTTTCAATATGGTCACAAATGAGGGACATGGTTTACAAAGATACAATTACTGACGTAACTTAAATAACTATTGGAATCGCTCGGAAATAGTATACCTATTGAAAATATCGAGGTGCGCCAGTTTGAAAAGGTGTGCTATTTGCATAAACAACAAAAAAGTAAAAAAAAATGCGAATATCGCGTTTTTTCCCGGAAATAATCGAATATAACTCAGTAAGTATGCATTTTAGAGAAAAAATGTATACTTATAAATTTGTTTGTTATGAAATTTCCTACAAGATAGAGTTGGCTTAAATCGTAATATTTTGTAGTAAAAATTCTATTATGTCTTTATGGACCATTACTTATGCACCACCCTGTATATCTAGAATGCGTGATCATGAAACTACTCGTGGTGTACTGAGCGTACTTGTTTTTGTCTAATTTATGTTTGCTATTTGTTCCTACATTTTGTCAGTAGGTATTCGGTTTTATAGGCAAATAAACTCTATTTTATCATTACTGTTAGTTTTAAAGGAGAATTTTTGATCACCGAGCAACATTTCGTGAAATCTTCGCGGCACAATGCTCAAAAGTGCAAAAAAGTAAGTAAAAAACAAGGTAATTTTAAATTATTTATTTAACAATGAAAAAATAACCCAAACACGCCATACATTTAGAGAAAAGTACTTGACTTCAATACAAAACGAGAGCCGTAAGACCGATTAAGATCGGACTGACAGTTTTTGCATAATGCAATTGTTAAATAGACACAAGACACAAGCATTGTATTGAACAACAATACGATAGGCTTACTGTATAATGTAACAAAAATCATGCGAAAAAGTACAGTTTACCACACTAGTGGGGAAATTGCCACGAGAAATCGTACGGAAAGGTACACTTTCCCACATGATCGTAGGAATAGTGTTTTTAATGCTATATTTTTAAGATTACTCCATTTTGTATCACCTGCTATAACATGAATTTCTTCCATGTTCAATCTGTAGTATATTACCATATTATACAAGCGCTCATAAATGTACAAATCTTGTCTGTCATGCGAGTCTCATTTCATAATAATTAAAATACGCAGAAAGTATCAGTCCAGGCAAACAAACAGTCGTTGAAGATACACAATGAACAAAGTTATTCAATGAGCATTGTCATGATACTCGAACTATTCTGCTAGTTATGTCGAACGAAACCACTTGAAAACTAAAGTTGTAGGAATTACGTTGAAATACAAACAGCGGTAGGTACGCTTCTAGCTTGTAGCTGAGGTCCGCGCCATTGTTTCTAGGCAAACAAAAGCTGGACGTTATTATCATTGCCTTCAAACAGAGAAATAATGAAGTCAGTTTTACTTCCCCATCCCACTTTAATGTACCTATCTATACAAAATTATAAAATGTAGGCAAGTGCTGTATTCTTTTAGAATAATTACTATAAGGTGTATTTAGGTATATATATTTTTTCTCATTTATTGTGTTTGATTTTGCGTGTATGTTCGTATATGTTCAAAAGTGAGCTCTGAAAATTATTGAACTATTGCATTGTATCAGGTAAGTCTTTTTTCTTAGTAAATTTAGCTAGAATATTATTTTCTTTTATATTTCTCTATTAACTATTGTTATATACTCTATTTTTATTGAAGGAAAATATAATCTTTTGTACCACATTTTATAAAAAAAGATAAAGACCTACAAACAATGAATTACAAATGGTACTAATATAATTATAAATTACATTTTTACATTTTTTACATTTAACGGAATTACTTATAAAAATATTAAGATGTTGATGAGAGTGTCCTGTCCATTTCCTATTTGTTCTGCAGGACTATTTTTTGTAACTTCAATAACACTAGTGTTTTCGGCAATTATGTGGAAGATTCAGAGCACCTACCAGTTGAATGCATATTAGTACCAATAATTTTAATGCTATTTCCACTTTGTTGAACACTGAATTTCCAACCACCATGGCGCTTAGTTTTAGTTACACGTGCTGCAACTTCGGCTAATAAAGTAGACGAAGAACGCCGAAAATAATGCCCCGTATATTCTTTTGAGTTTGGTAATTTAATATAGTTTGCCGTTTTGAACAAAATCTGACCCAAGTTATTTTCCCAACCGCTTGCTTGAAGCTTTATTATGGTTATAATATACAAAAAAATGTCTATGCTCAGTAACTGGCTGACGAAGTGACGCATATCTTCAAGAATTATAACTACATATGCGCTGTATTTTAGTCCTGAATTCTTTTATAGTTATTAGTAAAATTTTATCCTGAAGATCATCTATAATTATGTTTCATAACTCTTGTCTATGATATAATCCACATATGCCAAAATTCGGTGCCATCCAAAGTAATGTACATTTTATTTTACATTTGAAGATGACAACTTACCTTGGTACCTAATTAATAATATTGCTTTTCTAAAAGTTTTAATTTCCTGTCTAGGCAATATTCTCGACTTCTTTGGTTTGTTACCATTACTTTTTTATTTTTAAGAATGCCATCTTGATTATCTGCTGATGTTGATTTTATTATGTAAAAGTATCGTTGCCTTTAAGGAATAACACGACCAAAAAGAGGACTGCTTACATCCTCACATTTTCCAAAATACATGCCAGAAGCACATTTTCAATGTAGCGTTTCATGATTTTAAAGAAACACCATTTAACAAAATCATCATAAGTTTTGTTGTAAAGTTTTTTTTTACTATCCCCTCAATAGGCTTCCTTTCGCTTCTTTTTATATTTTTAGGTATTAACAATATTGAGTGAAACTAACTACTTTGCGGACTAAAGCCCCGACCAGGGTTGAATTACACCCACAATATCTACCCATATATTCTTTATTATTAGCTTTTGCAACATTTTTTTGCTAGATTAGAAAGGTATTTTAATCTAATATATATCTACAATTCTTATAGTCCCAGTCATATGTTTAACTTAAATTTACTGACAGGTTAAAGTCACTTTTGATATTGTCGATATTTAATTTCAAATAATTTTAATTTATCGGTATAATAATTTTTATAGTTACATCAACTTAAAGGAGGCCACCTGAAGAAGCAATTCTAAAAATGCAGGAATAGGTCGGATTTTATTGTGGTTGAATTTTCCAGTTCCCACAGTTTCAAAAGTGAACATAGATATTTATAGAATGTTTTCATTAAACCAGGTTAGTAAATTTAGATAAATAATTTTTTTTAGATAATTATTGATTAGATCTTTGTCTGCGGAATTGTTCATTAGCATACCTCGATGTTTGGTATCAGAGAGCATACATAATATGACTTAATTGATAGGAATTGTAGGAGATTTCATACCTTTCTAGTACAGTCAAAAATTATTTTCGTTTCCTCCGCTGCTATAAAAGGCGTATGATATTTTATGAGGCGTACTCGGACCCGGAATGCCTTATGTACTACTGCCACTATTAAAATGTATATTTTATATAATATAATGACAAAATCTGTTACTTTGCTAGAGGTTCTTCGCGAATTAAGTATGTCGTACATATTATTGTTGAGCATCCGTTACAACTGTTAATTCGGCTCCAACAAAAATTACTTGATTTTAGTTACCGAAATGCTTATTATATATATAAAGTATTCTAAATACCGGCCGTTCATATAGTTTTGTATAAATATCGTGCGTTATAATGCGTTTAATACCTAAGCATGTATAGCCTTCGGCTTAAACTTCTGTCGTGAAGATAATGTCACGCTATGCGTTATGAACGACTACTTAACGCTCTTGATGTATAAATTAACGCCCTTGATATCTAAATAACTGTTATAAATTTAGTAATGGAAAAAATGCGCTGATTCGTACTTTTAATAGCGTTTGTAGAAAAAATATTGCAATGCGTAATTTTATTTTGTTCCTCAAAATAAAAAGTCACTTTAAGCACTTAATAACTGTTACAATGCAGTACAAAATATGACTTATATATCATAAATAATTACAATACAGTAAAAAATATGGCGTAATTTTACAACTCGCAAAATTTACAATTACATATTTTAAGGCTTCATTTCTAAAGAATTTCTCTCGATTAGGAAAACCTTTGAATAATCAGGAGCGTTGATGAAACAAAGATGGAGATAAAAATTAATGAAGCAAATTAGGTACGCTTTCATGTTTGGGAGTTACTTGTAAATGGAAAATATATATCCTAATGATAAAAGAACACACATAAACATATTCTTTTGAAACAGAAACTCTTGATAATTATCTATTTAACCCTGCATCGTTAACAATAACTTGTGTAAATTTACACAATGTAGTTAACAAGCTCATGGAAAGTACAATGCGAAAGTTGTGAGCAAGTGGAATATATTGCTAGGTTCGGCAACTCCTCATTTATTATACAGGGTTAACTATGAGTTAGTATAAATATTTTAAGATGGGATAGGAACAAATAAGAACTAATGGAATCATCTATTAACAAATTTTCAAACTTATTTATAAAGCGAAAACATTTTATTTTAAACTATATTAAATCCTCATTTAACACCGTCACTGGCCTTCTGTCAGCCACGAGGTTAGTTATATTCCGTCACAGTGAAAGGTGTCAAAGGTGACATGTCACCGCATTGACACCTGTATCAGTTTACCCCGCTTTGAAAGAAAAAAAAATTATTTACAAAATGTACCTACCTAGATGATTATTTAATGAGTTAATGAGAAACACGATATGGTAGCACAGGGAGGCAGCACCTACCTTATTAATATTTATTTCCGGGATTAATATTTTGAGAGATTTCAAGATTGTATCAGTTTCTGTTGCCTCACTGGTGTAAATTAAAACCTATCATTGCAAATATTTTTGTACTTGCTGGGGATCTCTTCTTCTCTCGACCGTTCTTTTCGTTTAAAGCGAGGTACCTACTTGGTACGGCGGTCATGACCAAGTGGATTACCTATGTCGGAAAAAAACAAAGGATACCACAAAAATGCACGCAAATGTACACAAATATATAAACACACTGCCACACGTTTACCTCCAAGGTATTACAACAGTTGTTCTATGTGGTTCTAAAAGCATTCAGCCAAATATTTTGTATACTCGGAAAATGTGTTTGAAATTATGCTGCCACACGATAATTTTCACTGGCCACACTCCCATAAATCAGCACCTTGTCCGTCATCCAGGCATTTGAACGTCGTATGTTTGTAAATACACAAAAAATACGCGAAAAATTAAATTTGCGAAAAGCTAGTACTGTTCAAACTAATCAGAGTACCGTGCAATATTTTTTGATATTTGATGCAGACGCTATCTGTAGGCTACTACTTCACGCCGAAAAATTTTCTTCTTGTATCGCTTCTTGTATTGTTGAGGAATTTTGTCTGTTAATACTTATAATAGCAACAATATTAACAGTAATCCACGATGTTTGGATAAAATAATTAGTACTATTTTAAACTATAACATTCCAAGATGTTTACAGTGTTCTGTAAAAATGTTTCGTAGACCCTAAGACCCCTTTTATGCACGCGTTATTCACCTCTCAACGCGGAGTTGACAAAAACGCCGCGTTTCAAGATACACTGAACAGAGTTACTACGTTTATGCATTTTACGCTCGTTTATTTGCTCTCGCGTTTTCAATTCTGTCGCGATGGCTTTAGACCCTTTTATGCACGCGTTTTTCTCCTCTCAACGCGGAGTTGACAAAAACGCCGCATTTCAAGATACACTGAATAGAGTTACTACGTTTATGCATTTTACTCTCGTTTATTTGCTCTCGCGTTTTCAATTCTGTCGCGATGGCTCTAGACCCTTTTATGCACGCGTTTTTCTCCTCTCAATGCGGAGTTGACAAAAACGCCGCATTTCAACATACCATGAACAGAGTTATTACGTTTATGCATTTTACGCTCGTCTGTTTGCTCTCGCGTTTTCAATTCTGTTGCGGTGGCTTTACAGAACGCTTGGAGTACGCGCTCCGAAAAAACACGAAAGTATATCGGCGTTTTTATACAAAGAGCTCTTTGTCGCAAGTCCAGTGGCTCTGTCTGTCAAGATAGTCAAGAATTGTTTTAGCACAGTTTGTTTTGGTTTTAGTTTATCCGTATTGGTCAAGCGGGACTTGGCAATGGACGCAATTGATATTGAAATATTTATCGATATCATCAGAGCAAATCCTGTTATATGGGATTCATCATCAGAATGTTATAAAGATACACGGATCTATTTTCATGTACTTCACTGACTACTGTGTGGCATGAAACTGGTGACAACTGATAGAATACGCGTGCACAAAATGGAGCAGAAATACGAACGTTTTTCTCAATTTCGCGTTGAGTGGAGAAAAACGCGTGCATAAAAGGGGTCTTACAGCCGGATTCGTGAAACGGGCGAAGTATTAGTCAGACTAACCAGCTTTGCGCTCATTCACAAAAACTGCCCTGCTAGTTAGGCTGTTTATTTACGTCAGTATTATTGGCGCCAAAAGTTAGACCCAGTATTGTACCTATCTAAAAATCGCGTAAATTCGGCCTCTAGTTCCTTGCGTTTCCCATTGTATATTTAGTATTTATGTTCAAAAATAGTACTTTTCAGTGCTACGGATTAGTTAACATATCACAAAGTAAGTATTATACATAGTACAGAGGCGTAATTTTTTCGCGTAACTTCCGCTAGTCGGAATAACGTTACGCCTTGTTGATGAATCCGTATGTTAGAATTTAACTAAGCTTGGCCATGTTCTTTGAGGATTGGAGAGTATGCAACTAGCAGTACAGTACTCTAGTTTGTGTTATTTTAGAAAATTTAATGAATAATTTTAAATATTTTATAGTAATTAAATACATTATTTTATGTCGGGTATGTTAGTGGATAATTATGGCGAATCTGCAAGAAGTGAAAATGTAGTTTTGGCAGTGTGCAACGAAAGAACGAAGAACGAATACAAAATACTACAGCTAACCGGATTAACTGTTATCTATCAGGTACTTAGGTATTATTATTAACAAAAATGTTAATTTTCGTCGTCGTTTCTACACTTTCCAACTGCAAAAAACGACCCCACGGTAGTTGACATGTTTAGACATCTTGGACGATGATTCATTATAATATGAATGAATAAAATTTGTGTACTTAGTTACAGTTAACCCTGTAAAACGTAGTTTATTTGAAAGGGAAACGATATTTATGAGAATTATGGATAAATTACAATAAAACTTGACTTGATACTAATACCGCCGAAACAGATTATCAACTAGATTACGATAAGAGTATAATAATAACAATATAATAATTTTATCACAGTTTTCAGAAGTTCCACATCTCATGGAAAGGCTGTTCTGAAAAGATGTTCTTACGAAAGTTATGCCCAAAGCATCAATAACATCAAGAAATGCTTTTATGGCTGATGAAACTTTGACATTCTCTAACCTGTTATATAGGGTGTAAATAAATAAGTGCGAAAAAACTCCCTATGGCAAAATCAGGTTCTTATGAAAAAGTATTTTTTGAACATCGCTTGTGAAGATATAACCCGTTAAAGAGGATGCCAAAATAGTAGTTTTTATTTTTTTCTTAAACACTGGAAAAGTAACAAAATTGAAATTAAGTACCTACACATTTTCTGCTATCGAGAAGGCATTCAGTAAACAATTTGTTGATTTTCTCCTATGATTGTAAGGGATAAAAATAGCCACTCTTAAGATTTGTCATGTATCGAATAAGAGTTTTCATAAAATCGTCAAATAAATATTAAAAATAGTTTTGACATAATCTTCGATTGTATTTACTAATATGATCGCTAAACTATTGTATTTAAATAACTTTAAATAAGTTGCCTATAAGATTGTTGCTATGGAGAAGTTGTACGATGTTTCCAAACTATACAAATATTTAAAAAAAATTCTGAAAACTGTGAACATTGGACCCCAATAATTAAATACGGTTTTAATTCTTTATAAAACTTCAGTATATGTGACGTGTGACGGGAGATCTTTCAATATTAAAGTTATACGAAGTGAAGAAAAAAATATATGTTCATCTAATGTCCAATTATCCGATTTGAAAGATTGTTATTAATATTTATAATAAATAAATAATTTAAAATTCATGTGCGTAAAAGACTGTCATTATTATGCAACAATTTTACAAAAAAAATATTTATAATTAATTACATGACACGATTGGCACAGTGTAGAAATTTAATCGAACAGCAATTTATCCAGTAGGTGGCTGACATTTTGCATTTATTATAACAATTAACTTGCCATTCCAAATTACAAAAGAGAATGATCCCTTGATTTTTTCTTAACTTATTTATCTACACGATGTATATTATTAATCACAGAATTTAATTTTGTTAATTTACTTAATTCGTGGATATATTTATAAATTATTATTGCAGCCATAGAATAACAAAAATATTAGTATGTAATTATATTGAATGTATCTATATTGAAGTTAAAGTGTTTGCCTTTTATAAACACATAACGTTAATATAAAACGACAAAGTTTATATCCTAATGTAAAGGTATATAAAAAGGTTGAGAAAGATCAAAATATTTTATAACACATCAAATTTTATTTCATGCACTTCACTAAAACAGGCTGAACAACAAGTTGGGTTGTCCCTTACATTCCTCCTAATAGATACTCAACTTTTTCGTTTTATTGTCTGCTTCTTTATTGCTCACATTTTCATCTACTTTTATTGTAATGCATTTCTGTATAGTCTCTAAATCTTCGAATCAATAGAAGGGCGTCCCAGAAAAGTAGATTAGTTTTGCTGCGACACTTCATTCAATTTTTAATTTACTAGATTTTACTGAGAGATAAATTCGACCGAAAATCATTGTTTTGGTGTTAACATTTTTTGAATTTCACGATTTCATGCTTAAGTATACACGGTTTAAAAAAAAATAGGTTTACTAATTGCTGTCAAACTAATGCCTTTCACAAAAATATCACTCTAATGAAACATTGATAATAAAAAAGATATTTACATTTGAAGTTAATAAGATTTTTAACCCCGGTTTTTGTAATAATAATTAATCATATGATACCGCTTTGTACTACCTGGCTGATATACAGGGGACTCTTATAAATATAATTTTATAAAAACAGAATCAAATAGAGCAGTTCAAAAATGATTTAAAAATACACTTCCGCGCGGCACGGAAAACTGGTCCACTGTAAAACCTGATAAGGCGTTTAATTGGTGAGCGGAAAAATAATTGAAAGAAATTCCCAAGGAAAGAAATAAATTGCATTTTACAACTCCGATTTTAATGCACCAAATTCAACTCCTTTTGCTGTTATTATAATGAATTATTAATATAATCAATTCGTGGATTTAATTAGTAAAATAGTTTGACATCTGATGTTACAACAAAATTCTGGGCCCGTCTTATCCCGTTTCTACAAACTAACATAAATGTTTCTTGTCCGTTTTGAATTTGTAAGATATTGACCGCTGCTATGCTACTTGCGACGTCAATAGTGTCCACTTAGGTAAAGTCAGGAGATCTTAGTGGCCGTGGTACCGGTCTTCCACATTCAATCCCCTAGTATTTATGCTTGGACACGCTGTCCATAGTATCGATATAATTGAGCCTCGTATATGATACGCCACACTGCTGCAATAGACCGTGGACACCCTGGACCTCCATCTTTTTCACGATTCGGTTGTAAATTTCCCGCGTCACGCCTATGTTTGCATACACTTTCACTCACATGTGGTCCCTGGTATCGTCCTGCTAAAGCATTTTCACTTCACCATATATTAAAATGATACCCATGAACTGCGAGTTGCTATACTTAAGCAATTTTTGATATTTGAAAAGCTAATGTATATACTTGCATCACATAAAGTACGATACATAATCAAATATTTGAAATTGCCTGGCTAGAGACTACAGTAGCCCAGCGATGTAAACGTTGAAAGTACTAGAAGTTTAAAAATTTTGTTCTCGGAAACCATAAGGATTTTACAATTTTTACGATATTGACTCCATTTTTCATGACCCATCTATTCCCAAAATTTTTTAGATAAGTTCTGAATCACCCTGTTTATAGTTGGAATATAATGGAATTGAAATATTTTTTCTATAGCCCAAGTAAGGACGCGTATATGAAGAAAAATTTTGAAATTATTTGAAGGGAACTAGGGACACTTTTGCATAGTTAGCATTGATTTCTTTGGAATTTTATTATAAAACAAAGTTATCCTTTTGGATTATCTTTGTAGTCTCAACATTTATATCTTCTTTGGTGTTGAGATAAAAGAGGTATAATTACCATCCGATATTTGGACTGAGGCGTCAGATGCTATATCCAAGTTATTACCATAAAAATTTCGATTAACCTGTGAAAAGGAATATAAACATTTTTAAAAAGGACCCAATGAACATCAAGCATTTAATAAGTGAGAATGTATTGATTGCTAGCATATTTTTCTGAAAAAGCCAAGAAAACGCAGCATTCAAATTTATGATCGTATTATTCATGCTTAAAAGTACAATACCTACTGTGAATGGAAATGTCGATATTTCAAGGTAAGGATGAACTAAGGAGATGCTTAAAATCACGTAGTAGGTATCAATTGAACTTTTGTTTGTAGATACAGCATGATCATAGCTTTCTTAAGATAATCAACTAGCGGTTACAAACAAGGTTCCACATTTTTGACACGAAAGATGTGATAAAATTTTTATAAACTGTTGCAGATGATGAATATCTTCTTGTCAAGGTAAAGCTAAGAATAACCTTTAAAATAAATTTGTATATGACTTATTTGGCTTACAGATTGTAGCTATAATGAGTTTACATGGAGCGTGTCGTTCGGATGAGTTGCATAGATTATAAGTTGATGATCAACAATTTAATTTTAATACTTGTTTCATTTCTTGACAACAAAACCAAGAAAAACCGGTCATTGTGATCAATTACGAATAAGAAATCTGAAGACAGCGTCTCGAAAATTCGAACGTACTCCATAACAAATTCTTCATCAACTTTCGACAGAAACGCTGTTCAACTAGTGGGAATAAAAACCATTTACATAGCGAATTTTTAAAACTGTCTAAAACAGATGTATACTGGATATTGCTTTCACCGTTCTGCAGCTGCTAAAGAATCAGTGGCCAACAAGAATGCTGTATTAGAATGCATGCTTAGCAGGGTGGAAAATTAGGCTACAGATGCTAATGCATCGGTCGGAGCAAAATAATGATTATTCCTTTCTCATGCATATTTCTGGGATGTTAATTGTAATATTAATATTTGTATTCGCAAATGGTAGTTAACGATTTAATTTAGTAGTTATAAGTACTTACTTTAAAGAAGAAATATCATTATCTACCCTTGATGTTAAAGTGTCATTTTATCTACCCTGCTTCTTCTGTGGGATTTATTTATAACTTCTAGTCTGTGCAACACATTCGAACGGCACCTTATTATAACTACAACCTGTAAGCCAAATGACTAATATACACATTTATTTTAGATGCTATTCTGAATTTTACCTTGACAAGGAGATATTTTTCATTTGCAGCAGTAGCCATTTTGTTACATCTTCCGGGTGCAAAAGTAATTGCAGACACGGAATTGTACGAAACAACTACTCTGCGGGCTAATGCCCCGACCAGCATTGAATTACACCAGTAGAACTTCTAGCAAACAGCTAAAGTTACTTGTCAGTAGCCCCCAAGACATGTACCGGTATCGAGCTTATTAGCTCTCATCAGCATACCACAGGTGAGGTGTTTGACAAATAATCCTAGCTGTATAAGTCTGTCTAACCCGACAGAAAGAACCAGGAGTACACGGTGTAGATAGGGTACGTGTATCGGTCATTCGCTACTCCATGCCGGACTGACAAATCACAGACACGAAGCTATCTACATCGCAGTTCAAACCATTGTAGCGACCTTTATCGTGATTCCCCGACCGGCATTGAATTACAGCTGGAAAATCTATAACAAACAGCTAAAGATACTCGTCAGTAGCCCACCAGACATGTACCGGTTTCGAGCTTCTTAGCTCTCATCGGTATGAGACAGGTGAGCTATCTGACGAATAACCTAGATGTTTAAGTCGGTCTAACCTGACAGAAGAGACGATAAAATAACATTTTAACATCTTGTATAAGAAATAACTATTATGTATTGACCAAAATAGGCAGCTGTTTAAATTAAAGCATTAACACTATGTTCTTACTGTATTAATAGTTATTTTCATAATAATTCAGTTCGGTTAATACAGACATTAAAAGTCCAATCTGGGAAAATTTAATTATCTGAAAGGTCAAAAGTGGATGTATTAACAAGTTTACTAATAAAACTTTAAATAACCCTTAACTTTCTACGTTGGTAATTAGCATAGGTAATAAAACGCACTTAACAGCCACCCTCCCTTTTAGTTGCCGTTTGGATAAATTAGGGCATTGGGGCTCAAGCAGTAGCGACTCGTCGAGTAAGTATTTACGCAGAAGATACAATATTGTAGGTAATTTAACGAATCTTGAAGACAACTATATCACTGATTTCCTACTTAAATGTTGTATTACACAGCAATACTATTAATTATTCCCTTTCACCTACGACATAAACAAATTATTGGCGACGAAACTCGCGCAATTAGAACAGATTAAGTTTATATCGGCTGCTTAATTGTAATTAGAAAAGTGGCGGAAATTAAATCGGAGCAAAACGCTGATTTTACTTTACTGTTTCACTCGAATCACCTATATTCCTTCTCGTAAAGTACTTATTCGGAGCTCGTTAAGTGAAATGCTCTACTATATGCAAATTACTACGTAATAAAAAATAACGTTTGCTTTAGATCTCCGAGTTAAGACTTCATCAGTTTGATTTATGTACGTCATTAATTAATTTAATAGTAACAAGAGAGGGAGGATCGATCGCTGAAGTTTTATTAAGCGATGAATTTTACATCTGAAGGCGAAGCTAATTTGAGTAATTAAGTAATAATCCAGTCAATCAATGTTCAAAACTACCGGTTTTCTAACAACTTTGCGGAAATTTTGGGGTGTTAAATCAGAATTTCAAGTTCGCTGCCTTATAAGGCACGAAAAACACAAAAAACCTCAAAATTTTCGCATTTAGCTCTGTTTTTCGCTTATACAGGGTGTTTCATAACTCTACCGATACAGAGTAGGCACATGTAAAGGATCTTAAAACGTACTGCTTTGTTATGTAATTGATACTGGCATCTAAAGATGAGTGTTGATTTTTGAAAATCAATAATATTACAGCAATACCTAAACATAGAGCAACCAAATTTGGTAAATGATTTGCGTGACGGCTTGCATGCCTCCCACTGCAGCTGCAGCTCAACAACACGCGTACAGAGTTTTCAGGTACAGCACTGGATCAGAAACTACTTGGATCCAGAGCAATGCAATTGAGAAAAAATGGGATGGTTTCCATTACTATACCTCAGGCTCCCTAGAGGCTTCTTCAGCTTAAATCTTGCAAATGCCAGATAGATTGCCCAAGTCGGTGTGGGTGTAGGCAAGCAGGAATGTTCTGCACGAAACTGTGCCAGCAATGTGAATGGGGCTCCAACATCGACAACAATTTGGATACAGAAGACTGAAGCAACTGAGGCGATAGAAGGTATAAATTCAGGTAATATTTTGCAGCATTATGCATCTTTACTAATCAATATTTCTCTATCATAACATTAATCATTCTATTATAATATTTTCAGTTGATGAACTCACTGTTGAGTTTGAACCTTCCACAGTCCCTGATTCTTTACCTTGACCTTCCATTCCCATGACCTTTCACCGGAACCTTTCAGTGCCCAAGAAACATTGTCTGGACCACCAACAACCAAACTGAGACGACTAAAATAACTGCGTACATGACATCTGTTATTTCTTCATACACCTATGCCTCATTACAGCTTATATGTCATTTGTATCTGTGTTCTAACACTAAATATCTTCTTTCTCCAGATCAAGAACCTAGGTACTTGACCCAATCCTGGGTTCGGCTTTCACTCATTTCATGACATTTGTACAGATTTCATATTCAGCTTTTTATTCAGTGTGATGTACCTACCTGTAATATGTTCAACAACCACGGTTGGCCATCATTTCATTCGCTCGCTCTTTTACGCATAATGCACAGAAATTATAACGCCGATGAAAACAGGTGGGATGGATAGTTTTGACTGTAGCACACAGAAGGCATTTTTCGTTTTGCTCTCTCCCGCATTATGAAAAGACTGGATGTTAGGAAAGTCTCGTGTAGGAAATTTACTTTAACATGGAATACGTGGTTTTGTTGAGAACATGTACAACATGTGGGAGTGGGCGTTTTTGACGTTTTCGCAGAAGTCCCAGAAAATAGCGATTTTTCAACTAGCTCTAGTGCTAATACCGCTCATCAGATAATTTAAAGTTAAAGAATGCGTTTTATAGACAATTTTGTCTACTTTTATTTTGTATAAAATGGCCATCTTCGAAAAACACATAGTTTTCGATATATAACTCTTCGTCAGACTCTGCAAAAGCTTCTCCGAGATTGAGTCACCACTGAAGATGCCTACAGTGAAGAGAGGCGAAACGTTTGGAAGCATGAGATGCGACCAGTTACATAGACGACTACGGGATGTCTCGGAAGATCACCATTATCCGAGGAACGGTTCCGACCGTAGGAGTCACAAAACCAACAACAGGAGCCTAAATCAATATATCGATGGGCCCAGAGATACCGATAGCGGGTCAGTCCCGACGAGCCTACGGCACGTCAAAGAATCCCAGCTATAGCTAGGAATGTGCACTTTAATTCTGTTACTGGCAGCGACCAATTACCGAGGTTACAGCATAACAACCCGAAAAATCACTATAATCAAATAATAGCACCGGCTGTGAAAGCCTACTACCAGTGGTAGTACCTTTAAAAATAATTCTAAATATCTTTTAACTTCTACACTCAACTTCTGATGGGTTTGTAAGGGAAAAGGTCAGCATTGGTCAGGAATATTGCCGAAGAATGCCTCATTTCAGGTTAGGTAAAACTTTCTGTATCAGGGAGCCCAGCCACTTTCGAAAACATTTTCGAAATTGTGTTGATGCCTACATTTTCCTGCCACATATCGCAATAAAAATCTCCCACCGGCATTTTTCAGTCACCGATTGTTGTATTGTCGACACATTTCTACAGCATTGACTGAAAAAGATTCTTCCATCATCGTGAAACTTCTTGAAATATTTAGTTTAGTTTTAGTTTCGCAATGAGTACGTATAGGTAATTGCCTTTGCCTTGGACATGGGTGACAACCAAAAAGGTTAATTCATTACATCGACAAGCACCTGCGACATGATCTTTGCAACCTGTAAAGAGTTCAAAATAAAGCACTCAATGTATAAATTGAAATATTAAAACCGTGTATTTTCTACCTTAGCTTGTAAATATCCATCATCCTTTGTATTTCAAAAAGTCTCCGATTTGGTTTCTATCCAGTATATTTGCCTTGTTTGGTTTATTCTTGATTCTACTTTGAAACATGAAGTATGTTTACCATACTTCAATATATCAATACCTTTGTGCACTTTCAACATTGATTTTAGCATGGAATATTTTGTCCACATCGAAGAGGCAGCAAACCATTTCTCCACATTGAAAAAGTAGGATAGTACCGCCTCTTCTGTAATTGCTCCTTCTCCTATGGTCCTTTTTTTACCAGTTATCGAATTCCACCAATTCCTTCTCGTACACATTTTTGCTTTTTGCTGGTAACAGACGTAATATTGCTTCTTAGGCTTCTTGATGGATTTCAGCCGGAATGAAGAAAGTCCCAGCATTTTCACTCATTTGTTGTGTCGATTTTGCAATTTTTTCACTCTTGTTGACAAACAAACGCATGTCATAGAAACGATTCCAAGACCTTCTAGTATTTAGCTGACAATCAATATTCTTGATTAAAATATGACGTTTTTCAAAACCATACATTTTCATCTGCTCTCACACGGCTTTCACTCTTCTAATCGATCGGTTTTGGAAGTGGTCGTGGATAAAACGTTGAATTACATTTGGGAAATTAACCAGCCTTTAATCCTCTAGAAAAAATGTTACTCTTGGCTCCGCCACGAATGTTTATCTCGTGAATGCATGCTAATTCCCTTATATAATTAATAACTATTATCTACTTGTACAGTTTTTAACACATGCTGTGAACGACATGCTAAAGAACTAAGTAATTGTCTCTCTTTCTCTTACTGAGGCGGCATTGTATTATCTTTAAATGAAAAATAAAAATATCTG
>CM046722.1:21812274-21828127 GCA_025584915.1 Monochamus saltuarius | reverse complement strand
GTTAAAAAAAATTTTATGCCCTTCTCAACCAGAGTAATATGTAGCATAATTATGTTCAATTGTTAAAAAGTAGTATTATGTACCGTGTCACTCTAAAACCATAATATAAACTTTAAATTTTTTCTTGCTGTAGAAGCGTTGACTAGTTGTACTTGTCAGTGCTGCCAATATCTAAAATTGAAAGTACTGAGTCATTAAAAAGTATTTTTTAGAAAAAATTATTTGTTAAATAGCAAAATATTTTTATGAGAATATGTTATGCGTTTATTAAGTTTTACTTACTTGTAATTTTTCAATTTTTAGTTCAAGAACGTTGGATGCAGTTAACTAAATAACTCTAAATGTCCTGTTGTTAAAATCAGTGGTTGTGATGTTATAATATGAATAAATTACAACAATAAATGTTTATTTTAGAAACTGGCATAAACAAACTGTTAAGAAACTATCTGATAATAGTATTTCTCAGTGCAGATGCTCAGAAACAGTTTTTACGTCAGTGCTTTAATGTAATCTTTTTTTTGCCCAATTACGTCTATGGTTTCCTCAACTTGAACTGACACATTACTTTGTTTGCGCCTATACAAACTGTAGAAAATGTTACTCACATATTTTTGTAATGAATTAACAATTTTCACCTCGATCCGTAATTTTCAAACATGTATTTTCTTATATAAAAAAATAGAAAAAGTATGAA
The DNA here is from genome assembly GCA_025584915.1 of Monochamus saltuarius. NCBI lineage: Eukaryota > Metazoa > Arthropoda > Insecta > Coleoptera > Cerambycidae > Monochamus > Monochamus saltuarius. The sequence continues at coordinate 21,827,433 of CM046722.1, read as the reverse complement.
AATTATAAATGATATTTGCGAAATAGTTTGAAACGATGATAATTGATGAATTGTGGAAAAGGCATTTACAATTCAGATGTAAAATATTAATTTAAATAATATATCTAAGCATAGTTTATTGTATTCGATATTAAACGAATTCTGATCGAGATATATAAAAGAAGGCGTGGTTCTTTAATCATTATTTTTCGATGATTAACGATGTACAGTAATGAATTCATAATATTCTTTAAAAAAACTAATGAATCGTTAATATATTTAATCATTGCATTTTTCATCTTTAAATAGTGCAAAGTTCAGTTAATTAGGATTATGAAAAAATATTATGCCTAAATATAATAATAGTACTTCGTTCGTTCTGTTTTAAAAAGTCTAACGTTTAGAGTTTTCCAAAAAAAGAAAATAAAAATTCAGTACCATTTTTATTAGTCCAGACAGTTTTTTTTTTTTGTTAATATTTAAAATAACATAATGTGGATTACCTATTCAGTAAAGCTACTCGTCTAGTAGATGTATTTGTTGCTTTTTTAGCAATGATTACCTAGTCGCTTAAAAAGCTAGCGATGTCTATATAAACATGTATTTTATATATTCTTCGATATTTCTAAACTGATTCTGGAAACTCATTAACGTATACGAGACGACCATAGTTAGTCCTACACATTCGAGACCACCTAAAACAAAACTACTTACAACGTAAGCGTCCCCAACAGCGAACTTTCCAAATTGTCACCAACTTAAAACTTTCAAACAAGATTCTCACTTAAATTCCTCGCAGTCACATTTTAGGTAATCACATTTCGAACACTCCATTTAAACCTATCCGTATCCTCCCGTTTCATTCACGGAACTTTTTTGGCAAAACTTTCCGCAGAAGGACTACCGGATTCCTCCCGGACTAAGACGAGAGCCGCGACGTCGTTGGGCCCAGCAGGCGTCCTTACGCTGGCGACGTGGTGGTCCACGAGGTACTGGGGCGACCCAGCCTTATCGCGCACATAGCGCCGCAACAGTGCGCGGATGGGTTGGAAACTAGACCGGATTTTCGCTCATCTCGATAGAAGAGTTTATCGCGGACGTTTCAGGCTTTGCAAAAAACATGTTTTTCGAAATCTATTACGAATTTCTCGACACCATCTGGACATAAATTATAAAGAGTTCTGAACTTATAAAACGTTTTTGCCCTCAAATCTAGGGAATAATAAATGCGGTATCTGTAAGACTAGTAGTAGTACAAAATGTAAGCAAAACATATCATTTTTTTTAAATTAGGAGCCATCAACCCATTATATGAAGTAGATATACAGGCTGTACATCTTTAATGCAGAAACAATAAAATACAGCTTTCTGGGCAGATTCAGAATAAAAATGGTTAATGTTTCACATTTAGGAATGTAGCTGTTGCTTATCCAAAGCCGTGTGACTGTTGTCAGATTATATAATTTTACGGAAATTCGTAAATCGAACAAATAATAGTTATATATTGTGTAAGTGTTTTAAGTAGCACATTATCCACGCAAGAATGATTAAATAAATATTCTTGTGGATAAAAGGCAATTGAAATATGAATGCTATACAACGTTTTATCAATAATCACATCACGATTATATTTGTGGAGTCAGAGTTATTGGAATTTAACAAAACAATATTCGCAAGCCTTGATATTTCTTAGTACACAATGAAACGTGGTAGGATTTTGAAGGCTAGTATTATAAAGGTCTACAGAAATATAGATATTGAAAAACATAACAAGTTTAATGCTTATTTTAAAAGTGAATCGAAAGGATACAAAGCGAAGAAACTGCAGTATTGGAAAGAATACATATTGAAGCATTTTTTAAAGGGGCTTCCGATAAAGAATTTTTAATGATTAAGGATTAATTATCTCTTTACCTTTTACATGTTGTTAGATCTATAGTGAACTCTGAATTATTTTAGGTTGCATTAATAATGGGGGCTTATGGTGTCTGTCCATGCTGCAAACTGACAAATTTGAAAATTACTGACATACAGATCGTTAGCAATTACCTACTTGTTGCGATACCTAAGACCAATACGGGCATTTTAGGAGTTATAGAAGAAGGATTTTGTGTAAATGCTGTTGAAATATCCAGAAAATACTTTCTTTTGATTTAGCTGAAGTCGCTAGCATGTTTGGTTTGTGTTTTATGTGTATTTTTTGGAAGTAAGTTTTTTAGTGGTGTCGTGAAAATGAGTGACTCAAATTACAAGCTGTGATTCAATTTTTAGTGAAATCTGGCTAAAAACCTTCGGAAATCCTTCGAAAATTGCAAGTGGTGTATGCAGACTAGTGCATGTCGAAAACATGCTTGTTTGAATGCGCAAAACGGTTCAAGGAGGGGCGTGAATCGGTAGAAGACGATCCACGTGAAGGAGCTCCCGTCACCTCTCGTACTGACACGAATGTGCATGCACTGATCATATCTGACCGGTGTCTAAGCATTCGTGCGTTGTCTGACGAGTTAAACGTCAACAATGACACCGTTCGCAAGATGTTACACGAAAATTTTAATATGCGAAAGTTTTTCGCAAAAATGGTGCCAAAAGTTCTCACCCGTGTACAGAAAGACATACGAAAATCGATCTGCGAGGATTTGTTGTCCCACATTCGAAGCGACGCCGACGGTAGAGATTGGATGAGCCGTTTAGTCACTGAAGATGAGACCTGGATAGTTGAGTATGACCCCAAGACCCGTAAACAAAGTTAGCAGTGGGTGGAAAAGGAGAAGAGCGGCCAACGAAAGCGAGGCAGAAGGCAGTGTTGATCGTTTTTTCGATATCTACGGCATCATTCATCGTGAATATGTTCCTGCCGGCCAGACAGTGACTGGACAGTTCTATGTTGGGGTCCTGGAACGGCTGCGGGCCCGCGTTTTCCGTATGCAACCCGAACTCGCCGAGAACGGCTAGATCTTGCACCACGGCAACGTGCCAGCCCATTCCTCGTTCATTGTGCAAGAGTTTTTGGCAAGAAAGGTATTCCAACTTTGCCGCACCCACTCTATAGCCCCGATATTACCCCCTGCGATTTTTTTTACTCCCCAAGATGAAGTCGCACGTCAACGATGCTGAACGGGTTAACTGCGGAGGATTATCAAGGGTACTTCCAATCGTTGGAGAAACGTTGGAATCATTGGGTAGAGTTAGAGGGAGACTGTTGTGAAGGTCGATAATAAAATTTTGGCGAAATTTAATTTGCTTGTTTTTTCATTGACAAATTCCCGGAACTTAATTGCCACACCTCGTATATCTCTGCGCCCAATTCGCTTAACACAGAACAGATTCTTTTTAAGATACTACTACTATAAAAATGTACTTCTCAGCCATCTGTACATTATAAAGTATCTCTAGGGAATCATGAATGCGGTATATGTAAGACTGGTACAAAATATAAGTACAAAACATATCATTTGTTTTTAATTAGAATACATTAATACCATTAAATGAAGTAAGTATATAAGATGTGGTATCTTTAATCCAGAAAAAATTAAATATAACTTCCTGAGAATATTCGGAATAAAAATTGTTACCGTTTAACAGCTATGACCGTTGGTTGCCTATCCAAAGACCAAGTCAGTGTTGCCAGATGGTAGAATTTTACGGAAACTTGTTAAACCAACAAATAAAGATATAAAGAATTTTCATTCACTAATTAACTTTAAATTGGACTTTTTAAGAAATTTAGGTTAATTGTTAATAAAAAACTGGTATATATTTTTATTACCTCTTGAGGCCTAAACTATAGAATCAATAAAAATTAATTGCAGAAGATCGGCAAGGTCTAAAACAAGTGTTTTTCTTTTTATCAACAATCCTAAATTCCCGTAATTAATGAAGTTCAAAATCAGTATAAATGCGGACAATGATTTTAGAGAGTTTCATTTAATAAAGAGAAAAATAAACTGTAAAAGTGAATTGGTTACTTCTCTGTAAAAGGTAATATGTGATCCAAGATAAGATGATTGTAGAAACTAAATACAGGATAAAAAAAAAGGATGCCGTTTAAATCTAAACACTCTGTATATATTTACAATTTGATAAACACACTTAAAACAATTATAATAATACATTGAATAAACTTAAATACAATGAAGGTTAAGTAGATTTAAGACTTGTGCTTCTCAGGCATTTTTTCAAATATACTTTTACCAATTGACTGTTGGTACTTGTATTTTAAAATTAATTAAATATCTTGAATGAAGGAATTTGTCATTTCCTAAAGCCATCTACTTTCTGTAAATTTTGGTAAAATCTCTTTTTTCTCGTCTAAATTTTTAGTATTACAAATTTTGTGTATTTAGCTTTTGACATTTTTAAAGGTGTCATTGTCAACCATCGTCAATATTATTAAAAATTATAAAATATTTACTAAAACCATTCTCCTTAATATTAAAAAAATCATTACCTGTAACTTCTAATAAAGACTTATTGACCTGATATTTTGCCAATATCTTCACTTTCTTCCGTTTAGTATTATACAATATTACTGCGACGAACAACTTTTTTACCACCCTGTACGCTTTATATCTAGTTTAACGACCTGTTTTCCAAAATTGATTGAATATATATTTTTTAAAGTGTAAAGGTCCCGACACCATGTGAAGGATTTCCCAGAATTTTTTCTTAACAATAACATATTCGATCAAGAGTTATAGCCACCCAAATTGACCGACACAAACGTTTCAGATATGTAGGGAAGATTAAGTTAGAGGGGAGAGAAATATCTCTCCGAAGAGGACGCCGACTAGATTGCACTGAAAAGACATCTTTCAGGAAGTTGGGAAGACTTTACAGTTCAAGTCCGTCATTTCGCCACGCTTCAATATAAGTTTGAATAATGCTATTGATACCAACATGGAACGGAGCACATAAGTTTGCCGCAACTAGATATCCACATACGTCTAAGTCTTGCAAGACGAAACAAAGAATAAGTAGGATTTATTTGTATAACAGAAATGTTCCAGAAACTTCAAACCTGGTTAGAGATGAGGCTTCATTTAGGTAACTACTCCGTACATTCACGAGCAGACTACCAGTTTGGCAATATTGTATTTAAAATTGTGGAATATTGGAACAGTTTTTTGTTTTTGTTTAGATGCGCATTCTGTTTCCAATACAACTAGAATAACTTCAATTTAAAACAGAATCAATATTTAATTCCAGTTAAACTATGCAATTCGATGGAAATGCTTACAACAAACCGTTTAAATAGCAACAATGCATAAAACGTTTATTTTAACCAATTGATTCAAATTTTATCTAATGAAATCTCATTATAAAATATGTGCTATTAGTTTTAAATAGGTATATTCTCAGTACAATTTTGTTGTACGTTTCTGTATAATTCATATTTTTAATTTTAGTACCAAATTAATTGATTTTGTCTTATTTTAGAAATTTATTTATTTATTGAAATAAAATACGCAATAACCAGTAAAAAAAACAAGTGTAGAAAAAAACAATGAATGAAAAGTCAACAATAAAAACTGTTAAAAGTAAAAAACTATCGGGCAATGAAAATATGTAAAGAAATAGTAAAAAGCCATGGTGGAAAACCATATAAAACAAATACAACAGTATAAATAATAAACCTAAATATAAAATCAACAAACATATAAAACAAAAAATAAAAATAATGGGACACATAATAGACTATGAAAAATGCAATAACATTGCGCAATGTACATAATCAAATATCTATGTTATTTTTTTATTTCAGGATAATTATTTAACATTTGGTATAACAACTATTTAACTAATATATTAGGGGCCATACCTCATGTATGGCAAATAAGCCGTTAAATTGACTATTAGATCTCGGTGCTCAATTCAAACCAGTAAATCATCAGATTTAATAATGTAATGAATTATTTTAAAGAGAAATAAAATAGTAATATAGAAAATAATTTGCATATAAAGCTAAGACTATTTTAACTGGAAGCGGTTGTAAAATATAGTTTGTGGTGTTCTTCTAACAGGATAGAAACCATCTAATAGAAATAGTGCAGATTTAAAGAATCTTCTCTGACCCTTTTATTTTAAAGTTGCTTATGAATAAACCTATTTTTTTCACACATACATGCACAGGATGTTGTAATTGCAGAGAACCTCGGAAACTACAAAATATAAAAGAGTATTGGGTTACTTTTTCAGCAACTATTAAGCTCTCAGTATTTTCATAGATCTCTTTATTTTTAAGATTCAGGTTGATATTTATCATTTAAATATTTATATAATTCTACTATAGAAAAATACAAAATTGTAAAATTATCATCTGCATGATCGGTCAGTTTAAAGCGTCAGTACTTGAATCGAGGTGACTAGATCGCTGTGTGGTTCAACCCCGCAGCCGGTAGACCGTATATAAGCTATATTCGTGGAGAGATTGGCACCTTCTCTGTGGGTATGGTAGGGTGGTGCTGTCATTTTAAATGTCTTTAAGGAATGTGACCAATCACAGTAAACAAATGAGATTCACGTTACAATACAACCAACGTAAATTGGCATAAAAACCAAGTTTTAGTGATTCTGGACCTTTTTGGGCAGCCATAAATTAGCGGCCGCCGGCAATATGACACTGGCACAGTCTATATTTTTTCTAGGTTTGTGTGACTACCGAAATATTCACTAGAAATAATTTGTATGGCAAAACAACGTTTACCGGGTCACCTAGTTATTATTATATATTATTATATCTCCACCAGGCAGTAGGCTTTTTTATTTATATTTTGAATATAGTTTTCTTGCATTGCCATTTCGAAATTGTATTCATAAAATTCATTGTTTATTTGAAAATATGTTGTTTTTATGCAGATAGATTCAGTACTTGCATTATACATCCTACATTTAATTTTGTTCTGCTTGCCAAATTGATATAATTTTCCAATTTATTTTTAATGATATTCAGTATTCGGTCTACAGGTGATATTAGTGAATAAACTAATTACATCAAAACTCACCATTAAATGATTATTATTAAAATTAGTTGAAGAAGAAATCTTTTCTTAAAGATGTTTGCTATTTTTAATATAAGAATCGGATTGTCCAAATAATAATTTGTAATAAGTGTTTTGGTAATTTGCTGCAAGGCGAATTTATAGAACTAACTATTGATCTTAAAAGTATAGCACGTTTATGAATCTTAGTTTACTATAATGTGGATTTAAAAGCAATGTCTGAAAATTCTCGTTTGTATTTATATAATGTTATATAAATTTTGTTTTCAATAGATGTAGTTGAGTATTTACTTCATCTTGTATAATTTAGGTATATTAATGTTCAACGAAGTTATATACCTAAAATATATTACTATGTCATTTAAGGTATTATCAAATAGATAAAGCATTATTATCTGCATCGTCCAGTGAAAAATAATTACACAATGCTTTCAGGTCCTCCTCCGTTAGCGCTCATCCCTCCTTTGTACCTTATTTACACATTATGTAACGGCATGATATTAAAACGTAATTTTCCCTGATCCACGATAATATCCTCTTTGTGTGGAGATGGAAAGGAAATGATTAAATAGCGAAAGCGTTCTTATCGCAAAGTACTCTTATATCGGCAAAGCTGACTATAATATGTTTTCCAGAAGAAATGAAATTAGATGTCGTTATCGACACGGTATGTACTATTAGGCACGTGGAGTTTGCAGTTTATATAATTGCATATGAATAAGTACAAACATTTTAATCACGTGCTCAGGGAGGCCTAAAAGTCAATAAAAAAATTATTTCGGAATTCTAACTCAGTTTAAAAAATGGGACAAATCTCCCTTTTCTCACGTCCGAAATAAAATGTTAACTTTTACACCCTGTATCTTTAAATCGATTTATTTTCACCTTACGTATCTGTGGTCTCATTTTTGCTACTTTATTTAAAAACACCTTGTAAATTTTCATTGTTACGTTTTTTCTCTTAATAGAATAATCAAACTGGTACGTGTCTATGAGGAACTTTTCACTTTTACTGTTCAAAAATGTTCAGCACAGGTTTTAGTAAAAGTTATAGTAAATTTCAAATTGAGATACATGATGAACTGTTTGTGAAGTTGATAATTTAGATCTAAGCGCAAATGAAATATTTAATAAAATGTAATAATTAGGCGCAAGGCCGAAAAGCTGTTGAATTTAATTAGACCCCTAATTAATCTATTGTAATACATAACGAAATATGAATTAAAACTTCCGCTTACATTCACTGGGTGAATAACATTGTTTACTTTTTAAGCAGAGAAATTTTAAAATAATTATATTCTTGATTTGAATTACTTAAATATCTTATAAATGGGCAGGAGCAGGAAAGTTTATTTTTAAAATATAAATACAATAAATTATTAAATATCTATTTACATTGTTTCTCAATTTGTATACATGCTGATTCAGTCATAGTGTCATTAATTTTAAGAGAAAATAGGGAAAAAGCAGTATAATACGAACACGCGATTTGACAAGAAAATTGAGTCAAGAAACATGAACAAGAAAATTGACTCAAGAAAAACTTTTGGACTGTGAAGATCTAATACTTCAATGCAGTCTGAAATATTGGAATTAGAATGACAAACGGAGGAGTAAAAGACATACCTACCTTCTTCAATACATAAACCGAGGAAACTGGCAACTTTAAAAAAATGTATATAATAAGAAATATTTGCTCTTTAATGCCTAACAGCTGAAGGGAATTCTGGAAAAATTTGAATGAAAATAATGTGCCAGACTTTATAGACTCATACTCTGAATAAGTGATGTTTATATTTCTGATCATAGAATACTTATTTCATACTAATACATTATAAACAAATAAACCATTAATTACCGTAACTATAAACATGTTCATAACTTTCTTGGAAGTTATACTAAGTAATTATAAATCCTTAAGTCCTTCTAATGTATTCACAAAAATAAACCGACAGAATTTTCCACTGAAATTATTTCCCGAATTGCAAACATTTTCCGTTGAACTGTTGCCACTGCGTAATACTGTAGTCAAACATGAAGTTGATGTTTCACTTCCTTCATGTGACATGTCAGCCAACATTCTTGCAGTTTTATTTGTCAATTCCATACTGTTGGCCAAATACCCTTCTGCTGCCGTTGGACTTTGCCATCCACCATGTCTCTTCAATGCCGTCATATTTACTCCTGCAGTGGCCAAAGCAGTCGCAGAATTCCTCCGCGGACAATGTCCCGTGAAAGCTTCTGGATTTGGCAAACCAAAAAGATAGCAATTTTGCTTGACATTTTCCAAATGTATTTCTCCCAACGGGCTGAACTGTGAAACGCTTTTCGCGATAGAACCTTAGAAAAAATCATTCTGAACCCGACGGAGGCAAATATACTTCCTCATTAGACAAAATGCAGATAACTCGTTTTCTTTCACAATTGCAAATTTTTTACTGTTATACTTTCCAGAATGTCAACCACCATAACCGAGCCCCAATCTTCAATATCATTAATTATCATATTCAAAAGTTCTTGACCTCTACAGCCCCCGAAATAACCCATAATCAGATCCACCTTTACATTAAAGCAATAAATATGTAATTCTTATGGTTTAATGCATTATCTTATGTAGTAAATGTTCTTCACCGGAAGCATCTTTCAAAAAATTTGATAATGTCATCCCGATTAAACATTTTAGAGTTTTTTGGTGCATAGATTCTACTTTTTCGTTTGAACCCTTCCAGTTCATGAAACTTTTTCTCATCTATATTATTATAAATTGTCATCATTGATTTTAACATTAACCACTTAGTCCACAGGAAATTAGACTGCACGATTAAGACTCTAAGAAAAATAAATCAATATCACTTATATTAGAACATGAAAGAATAAATATATATCATGTCTTGAAAGTAAGCGAACATTATAAGCTCTTTTGCAACACGGGACCTGACTGGTTGGAAACCTGTCCCAAGTGGATAGCCAAATCGTTACCGACTTACTGCAGCGGAGTTGTATGTAATATTAAACTGACTGACGGCTTCGGACAGGTTTCAAACTAGTCAGGTGCCGGGTTGGAAAAGAGCTATTGTTTTACTTATATTTTTGTTTTCAATCCAGTGAGCCTTCAATCTCTGCAGGAATTTGTCAAATTTTTGTTATACTTTGGCTCCGACTTTGTTGGTAGCAATGCGGTACGAGTTTTCTCAGCCTTTTGTAACAAATCACCTGATCCACCGCTAATGTGATTTTTAGGTGGTATTTCTTTTTAGGACGATATTGCTATAACTTTTAAACGGGAAGTAATACAGAAAAATTTTTCTAATAAAAATTTATTAGAAAAAAGAGAGTTTTTTCATCCCATTTAACATCACCTGTCCCAAATTTTATTTTTTACACGAAAACAAATTTACATTTAATTATACTGAAAATTATTTTGAATAGCAATCTTTTATATCTATAACAAAACTTAACAGAAATTTAGTCGCTAAAGTTTAGGGCACTTTACTCAGTAAATGCATTTTATCAGTTGCTGCTTTTTAATAAGTACGGTATAGTGTATAGGTACGTAGAATACACTTGCATTGAACAGTATAAGTTTTGTTCTGAATTTTATTTGCATCCGTATGCGTCTGAATCGGAGAAATACAAGACTGACGTTATTTCACAATTCCGTATAACAGTGAGGCGCTACATGAACGATGAGACCGGGTCTCTGAAGTACCTATAGTAGTTAGGTTCGTATCCAACACTTACAATGGAAACAACAAACAATCGCTTTTAAATGGAACTATTCATTTGAGTTTAGAGTATTGTTTACTCCCACAGTTTGCAAAAAAAAATAAGTTTCGACCATTGTGTTCGATGCGGAAGGGGGTTTTGATCCGCTTTTCACATTCATCGTGCTCTGTATACATATATATTTAAAGTTATTGAAACTACGCCCTGCTTTAATACGTGCCGTCTAAATCTATTCCATGTAGTTTATTTATAAGTGCATTTGTTACGTTTTGCGTTAGTCTCAGACATGGTTACTTATAATGTTGTACTAACTTATTATACTGAGAAAAAAGTGCTGTTCAATTTCCATAAAACACTTGGTTGAGGATCCGAATTTAGGAGACTGAGATACATTGTTATCCATTTTTACATTAATCTTATTGTTGTCTTGTTTAAAAAAGTAACTCTGTAAATCGATTCGTCAATTGGATTTCTTAAACCTACTTTTTTATTTATTTTAATACAAATATTATACAGGGTGATTTAGACCTAATCTAAAAAAAATTCTGAGTGTACAGGGGACTTTTACAAATACAATTTTGTAAAGAAAACATCGAAAAAGCCAGTTCGAAAATGATTTAAAAATACACTTCTGCACGTCACTGGAAACTGGTCCACTGTAAAACTTGATAAGGTGGCAATTTTAAAGGAGGTAACCTGAAGAAGTAATCCTAAAAATGCAGAAATAGCTCAGATCTCATCTATTGTGGTTGAATTTTCGAGTTCCCACTGTCAAAAGTGAATTTTTTTTATAGAGTGTTTTTATTTAATCAAGTTAGTAAATTTAGATAGATTAATTTCTTTAGGTAATTATTGAATAGAACTTTGTCTGTGGAATTGTTCATTAGCATACCTAGATGTTTGGTATCAGAGAGCATACATATGACATCATTGATAGGAATTGTAGGAGATTTGATTTATATTAGCTTAAAATACCTTTCTAATACGGTAAAATATGTTAAGCTAATAATAAGGAATATATGAGTAGATATTGTGGGTGTAATTCAACGCTGGTCGGGGCTTTAGCCCACAGAGTAGTTAGTTTCGCACAATATTATTAATACCTAAAAATATATAAAATACCTTTAGCTGTCCGACAACATATTATGTGGTTTGTATATGATGGGTCACTTGCTCACTTTCGGCTAGATGTTCGAGATTATCTAATAATTCGCTCATAATCGACTGGTTTATAGCTATGATTGTAGTTGAACTAACGCCTAGTAATCCTAGATTTTAATCACAGGAATTAGTAACGGATGAAATTGCAAAACCTGGTATATGGATTGTATAAGTGGCACTGGCGAAGCAATAAACAATTTACAGCTCGAATTATATTTGGTCAAATCATTAGTGCAAATAGTGAATATACAACTTAACATGTACCACGTTATTGGTAATAGACGTACCTACCTAATATGATTTGTAGTTTACATTCAGATCTTTACCCGTATTTTTAGTATCTACTTTTTTAGTAACATTTCTCCGAATATTTTTTAATCGATCTTTATACATTTTTTATTATAATGATTCCTGAAAACTGTACTGTACGTATACTTACACATTATTAAATTTTTGACATCCCAAAAGAAATGGTCTGTCCGATGGACTAGATCTATATATTTTATCCCCTCGCACTAGGTTCAAGTCATTCCAAGGTCAAATCGAAAGATAGGTAGGCAAGTGAACCCGACTATTTTACATTTATGTTTGTCCATTTATTCTGATCGACTTAGGCTCTACGTCATTCAAAGGTCAAGACAAAGGGTAGATATACAAGTGGACCAAACTATCGTCAATTTATATTTTTGGGGTCGCTGAATCTGAATACAGGATTGATTTGAATCCTTGGTATTATTTCCTGTCTTAGAATTCTAAATGTCTAATTTAATCAAATGCATTCATTCCATTCTGTCACTTATTCATACTACTACTAACTAACTCTAGAAATAGCTAAGGTGACAGGACCATTTGCTCAGTGACATGTTGATGTCCGTATTAATTTCTCCCTCCGTTTTTCTTTTAAGAAGAGTCCATACTACTACTATATGTTAGAAGCGATGATTTCTCATAGTCCAGGGCATTTAGATCAAAATCGACCGGAATAACGGACATATTTAGACACAGCAGATATCGAGATGCGGTTTTCTGCATTGTGTTCAGGAAGGTGCCAGGCCGCCCCCGGGTAATTCCAATGCCAGAATTGAATTCGGCATCCTCGAAAACCCCCGAGTAACAAGTTTGGAGTGATTTTCATTCACGCTGCCATTTCTCCCCAAATTCACCCTCACATAGCCACCCCCGTGCATCCCTCGGTAATTCTAATGCCAGAATCGAGTTCGAGGCGATATAGACTTTTTTCCAGGGACCTTCCTGAACACAATGCAGAAAACCGCATCTCGATATCTGCTGTGCCTAAAAATTTCCGCTATTTTTCCTAACTTCCCTGGACTATCACAACTTAGGTACAATTATTGTGTATTGTTGGTGGCTGGTAATTTTCAGTTCATTTTTTATTTAGTTTGTAACTTTCACCGAATGGTCTTGGTATGGAGGCTAGAGACCAATTTTTCTCGTTCAAGATACTCGTGTGCCTCGTCAGTTTGTCCTATTGTCTGTTTGTCCTGTAACTGCTTCCACTTTCAGATATCGAAAAGGTACGCGTAATCCTTCGGTAGGTGACTTGTTTTTTATGTACTTCTTGCTTGCAGAATTTTCCATTTGCACTACTTGATTTTAACCACTTTTTTACTTATAATTTTACAGTAATCTTATAGACAACACATACATATTTACACAAGTTTGATTTTGGGGGTACTACTATTATAATTGGTAAACAGAATAACTATAATGAACGGAATTTTCATAAACTGATTAACATTAAAAAAGACAAGAATTCTATGAATAAGAAGCAGGGCATTCAAAATTTAAACACATCGTATTTTAATTTAATTGATTTAATTGGAAAAAATAAACATTAAGGTAATTTGACATTATGTATATTTGAAACCCTTAAGGTTTTTGCTATTTTTCGAAGCTTTACATGATGCAGGACATTCTATCTACCTATATTTTACGAATAGTACACAGATATGAAGAATTTGATACAGTGGAAAACAGACCACGTAGTGGATGTCCTCGAGTATCTAATGAAAGAGAGGATGGGTATTTGGTGCAATAAGCCCGCAGACACTGCATGCCTTCAGCTTCAGCTCTCAGGGCCCACTTTCAAGGTAAGTTTCGCCGTGTTATATCGACACTTACTATTCGAAGACGACCCCACAACGCAAATTTACGTACTAGAAGACTATTACGGGTCACCACTCTACTTCCAAGGCATCGGACTGCCCGTCTCCAGTGGGCGCGAGAGCATAGGGGTTGGCTTTTACGCCAGTGGCGGTGGGTCTTATTTACAGATGAAACCAGAATTGGGCTGGTTACTGATGACAATCGACACAGAGTCTGGAGACAATACCAGGTCGTCAATAGCGATTTCATTTTCCCCGTGAAGTTGCTCTGTATGAGGGGAGTTCCGTAATGTTTTGGGGTGGAATAATGTTCAACCGCCGCTCCCCAATAATTCCCGTACCACAGAATTATGACCAGTCAAATTTACATCGAGTAAGTTATTACGCCCATTATCTACCCACTACGTAATGAATTGACTGAAAATTTTGTATTTATGGACGACAACGCTCAACCACATCTCGCAAGAAGGTTTCAAGAGACATCCGAAGCAGGACATATCCTGGGACATATCAATAGATTAGATTGGCCAGCCAACTCTTCTGACATGAATCCTATTAAAAATATGTGGGATATCATTGCTAGAGCCATTCATAATCATATTCCTCCACCTTAGACTGCTAATGAGTTAGTCGTGGCGGAGGTCATATTGACTATTAGTCAAGTAGAGAACTTGCTTGTTACTTCCTTTTGACTCAATAAATTTTGTTAAAAATGTCACACATTTACTGGTTTTTAATTTTCTAAGTACTCAGTTTATCAAACATATTCGAATCACAAATAAAAGATTCAGAAAACAATATACTTTATAAATGTATTTGATTTTTCTGACAAAAAGATTTCTTTAACAAGAATGAAGGGATGTCCAAGACGTGTGTAGTTTAAAATTTTTTGTTTTTTGATATTTACAAAATTCTTTTAACATACTGTTAAATAATGTAAAAAAAATGTTTAGAGCGCCGAAGAAGACCGAATTGAGGCCGAAACGTTGGCAATTTGTAGGGAATTGTTTTCTCTATTTATATTTCCTATAAAAAGTTATTGGTAATAATACCACGTTCAATAAATATTACCGTGTCGTGATTGATTGGTAGGGAACGAACGGTTACAGTTCGAGTATTGAACATACGCCGGAGGTGCTGTCGGGTCGTTCCAACACCACCTCTCAATC